>JAPXFQ010001972.1:570000-587500 GCA_028564705.1 Apricaphanius iberus | reverse complement strand
GAACTTTATATGGTATTAATACACACACACATATATATATATACATACATACACACACAAAACCTAGTGCCTTAACAGCCTCAGTGTAATGAAGGCTAGCTGATGATTTAAGTTCCTGACCACTATAAATCATTGTATGCAGAAGCTGGTGTCACGCTGAATGAATGCTGAAGGCTGCAGCCTAAACTCAAAAGATCTGCACATATGACTCATGTCAGATCTGACTGAAGATTAATTAAATGACTGCCTGCCCTGGTCCCAATTCTCCAACACATTACTTGCTCACTTGCAGTTTTTATCTTTCACTCTGTGCACATATAACACTCCTGTACAGAGCTGAACCAAGATTATAATTATAGAGCAAACTGGAGGGTGTCCTTTTCTTTTTAACTAGGTGAGATTTGACAAAGGGGTGAGCTATGTATTAAGAGTATGATAGATATATAGAGAGCCAAAAGATAAAGGGGGGAAATAAAAGTAAAACAGAGACATCCAAAGAAAATCCCTGGTAACAGGAATCAGACTTATGTCAGCCATTTGATCGCACTACACCTGAGCGCTAACATATCTCCGTAACAACACTGATACCTGTCCTGCATCTATCTGTGTGCATTGAGCTTCTGAGCGAAGACGACTCAAAGTGCAGCATCAGTGAGGAGTCAGAGGAAGCATAAAAGCTTTAAGAAGCTATTAAATAGGAAACTGTTTTCTACAGCGATCAAGAACACTTCAGAGCCTGTTGGTCAGCCCTCCTCACCATTCCCTGCTATCCCAAACGCCTCAATCTGTTTCAGACCATTTTGGGTTCTACAAGGAAACACCAAGACACATAACCCCAATTTGAATCTCCTATAGGATATTTTTGACAAATTGGTTAAAAAGAAGCTGACCTGAAGGGCACTTTAATATGAACCAGAAAGGCTGAGTGCAATACAGAAAAATAGTTTGGTTGGAATATAAACTACCGTTTGGAAATATCTGGTTTATGCAAGTTTCTTCAGGAAATACTGATAGACTAAAGTCTACACTTACTAATGACAACCACAATACTTGTGATCTTCACTATTGTAAGATTTCCTGATTGATGGGAGTTTAGAATGTTAAATCCAAATAAAGTTTCCCTTTGATTCAGTTAAGAACTTTTTTATATACTCTCATAAAATGGTTAAATCGCCTCTGCTCATAATAAAAATCAATTATTATTTTTTCAAACCGGAACAGCTAGAAAAACATATTGAATGCTAGAAATAAAGTAATAGTAACAGAGCTCTTACAGAGAAATCAAAAAAGCAGAAAAGTATTTTTAACCAGCCAAAGTTTTACTAAAACCTGACAAACAAATTTTCTACAAAAGTCTGATTGATCCAAGTTTAAACTACAGCCAAAACCAAAACCTTATCAACATTTAGTTCCAATCATTATGTATAGGACATTACCCACTTCAGTTGTTTGGAAAAGCTTTAAAAGTCTCTAAATTAATATTTCAAAGAAAAGGTAAGCAAAAGGAAAATCAAAGAAACAGTTTTGTTTTTTCTATTCTTACTTTCTTGGGACTCCTTTTAAAAGAACCAGGGACAGCTTTCCATGACACAGCTTTGTTATATTTGGAACAGAAAGTTTATAGTAGATCAGAAAGCTTCCATAGCGCTGATGTAGGAATCTCCAGTTACATTAAAGGGCAACTCACTACCAAATCAGCTTTTTTTAAATTATAAATGAGTGTTTAATAGTGCTGTCTACAGGTTTAGAGACTTATTAACAAGACTTTACATGGAATCCTAAAAGCGTCCTTAGGCTCAGCAAAAAAATTTTTACTTATGCATTTTACTGACACATTTTAGATCTATCAAACCTTGAGTGCGCATAGCTGCACACGATTTCTGCTTTAGAAATCACAATCTCCTTAGAAATGTTATCAAGTGTTTTAGGACTATATCTCACCATCTACACATCCAAGGTCAATGCAAAGTGCCTCGAGAATATAATCTTGGTCAATTTCTCGACAGCAAATCTGCTTTCAAAGAATTGTTCTTTTTCCACATTTTGCAATTTGCCAAGGTGAAGCTTTGGTTTTCTGCCTGGACGCTTTAAAGGAGTTATCCATGCCTTTATATCATGTTCAGAGGATTGTAATTCTCCCAATGTCAAGTGAGGTGAGATCAGTCATTTTGTTGCTTGCAAGCAGTAGAAGAGATCATCTGTTGAAGCAAATATTATCCAGTTATCTAATTATTATAAATTATCCACAGAAGGACTGGGAAAATGTCATGTGGTCAGATGAGACACAATAAAACTCTATATTATAAATGCCAATTGCAGTGTTAAGAGAGGGAGAGCTTAGTTGCATCCCAAGAACACCATACCTACTGTGAAGCATGGAGGTGGAAACATTATGCTTTGGGGCTGCTTTTCAGCAAAAGGGACATGATGACTGATAAGGAAAGAAAGGATGAATTGAGTCATGTAAAGAAAGATTTTGGGCAAAAACATTCTTCCATTAGTCAGATCTATGAAGATCAAACATGTCTAGATTCTCTGCACAACTGCACAAATTAATTATTTTAAAAAAAATTTACAATTTGATTTCCTGGATTTTTATTTTATTTACATTCTGCCTCTCATAGTTGAAGTGCATCCATCATGACAATTACAGACCTCTCATCTTTTTAGGTTTGACAACTTCCACAATCGGTGGCTGCAAGACAATTGCACAGTTCAAATTTAAATTGTTTCAACATTGTGTTTAAGTATTTTAAAATAACTAATGAAGCAATTCGGTTTAATAGAATGAGCCCTGCTTGGGAAGTCTTTAATTTGTATTCACTTCATTACATTTCCAAGGATTTTTGAAGAGTGTGGGAGCTGATTGGACGCAACATGGCTTAAAGAAGACATCAAACAATAAAATCAAAAAGAGGCATAACAGTTATTATTATGTCTGAGTTGGACCTCGTTATTGTGAGAACACAGAGTTATCCACCAAGTTTCCACCTAACTGGTCAGAGTCAAGATTTACATTGTGCAACA
This sequence comes from Apricaphanius iberus, assembly GCA_028564705.1. Taxonomy (NCBI): domain Eukaryota; kingdom Metazoa; phylum Chordata; class Actinopteri; order Cyprinodontiformes; family Aphaniidae; genus Apricaphanius; species Apricaphanius iberus. The sequence continues at coordinate 584,473 of JAPXFQ010001972.1, read as the reverse complement.
GACACAGAGTAAACCAGCCGGACAGTAAACAGAGACCAGTGTAAAAGACACTTCAAGCATAAAAAAAAATGGCTGACCTCATCGTAAATCAACTATGATGAAATTCTTTTTCACTTTACCAGTAAAATTGCCTGTTTACACAGAGAAATAATACATGTCGAACACAAATAACATACACCAATTATACCGGGGCAAGCTTTTAGACAACAGAGACAAGACGAATATTGCATTATGTTGTGTGACTAACCACAGAGAGCACAGCACTTAGATATTTCTGGTTAATTGTCGTTTTCTTTTTAGAATAATAGCAGTAGGCGCACACATGCATGCACGCACACAGACTGAGTGCTGGATGCTATGAAAGCAGAAATGAATAATAGCAAGCTCGAGGATATCTAGTTGGCAAATTTTTGCTGGCAAATTAAAGCAACTATGTGAAGTTTTAACGTTTTTTTTGCTGGCAAGTGCTCCCCTCAGGCCAAAGACGGAACTGCAGGCTGACTTGCAAACTCGTGCAAGAGGCATAAGTCAGTCCCGTTCTGGACAATATACAGATTTTCAGGCATGAATATAACTGAGGTAAAAAATGTTCCTATTGTGTAATTTTTGCTGGGGTTTGGCTGGTGCTTATAGCTGCTCTCCTCTTATGCTCAGCTGAATCCATCCATCAGTTACCTCTCGCTCTGAGGATGTGTATGATTGGAGATAGCTCACGCTACACCCGAGTGTGAACGCGCATGACGCTATTAAGCAGGATGCCCTGGAAGGCAGTCGGGAAATCTGCTTTTTTTGACTCGAACACTCGCTATTTAAGTGAATTTACAGGACTATAGAGGCAACCGCAGTAAAAAAAAAGAAAGAAAGCCAGGGCTCGTTCTACTGACTGCGGCATTGCTGGAGCATGTATGAGGAAGACATTTTTAATATTTATATTTTTATTTGTGGTTAAACTTATGTCCTTTTAGTGTTGCATTATATATCACATATTTAACATTATTGCAATATTCACATAGTGAAGATCTGAATGGACTGTAAGACATATTAGTTATTAGTGTGTATCTGGCGTATACAGAATCATGTCTGTATGCGTTAAAATCATTAAGAAACTATTTTCATTGCATAAAAAGGCAGAAGTTAAAGACCGTTGATGCTAAAATGGAAGTAAGGGTGTCGCCATGACAGTAATCTATTTTATGACATTTATTTTAATGATGCATAAAATAATTCTTAAAAAAGGTAAAGAAATTAGAAAGAGTTCAACAAACTATAACTAAGTTGTTTATGTAGCAATACAGCACAAACCAGCCAGAATCAACTTTTTAAATAAATTGGTTTTCTGTGGTTTGGATGGAAATATTGAACTAAATGTGTAATCAGTCAACTACAGCAAGTTGTCAAGATTACCTAACATTTACGTGTGCAAAAATCATAAAAATAAAAGGTGAAGTAGTAAGGGGACAATTATTTTTTCACCGCCCAATCCCTGGTATGTATAATGTATTTCAAAGCCAAAAAACCAAGCAGTGAGCTTCTCCTTCCTGGGAAACGTTCTCCGAGACTGTGATGAGACATTGTCTGGATTCCTGCGATGTTTGTCCATTCCCGAATCCCAAATATAATTTGCCCCCAAATAGTGAGGTAACTGCACATATTCTGGGAACAGTTTCAAGGACAAGTGTGTGCATAGTGGGTAAAAAAAACTAGATTGCTGCATTTTTGACTGATATTGACTACCAGCCTGCTGACAGCAGCAAAAGCTGTGTGGGAGACGAGCTCTCTGCAGGCTATCTATAACAGATAGTGCTGAGAATTGACCTTGGAATCCTCATTTGAACCCACGGGAGAGATTCCCACACACACAGAAAACAATCATTTTCAAACATGAGCTACATGCATTCAGACCGAGATGCTGCAAAAGACAGAAGGATGTGGAAAATATGGCAGCATGAGAATTTCTCTGCATTTACGAGGCACACTATGAAGCAGTGAGTATACATGATCTAGCTGGAAAGATAGAAGGAAGGGACTTGACATACAGAAATTAAACACCTTTATTATTAGTTTTTATCTCAAAGGGACTGCTGCTCAAACTGATATCTTTTTACAAACATAGCTTTTGATTTTCTATCCTTTGAGTCTAATTCCCACTTACAGTTTGTTCCCTTTGAGGGCAGCGTGGTGAAGTAGGTTGAAACCTCTGTGGTTCTGATGGGTGAAGTCAATGTTGGGAACTACGACCAGGATCTCGATGATGCTGCGGAAATCCTTAGCGATGGCATCATGGAGCGGCGTGTCCCCGTATGAATCCTTTCAGAGTGAGCAGAAAGGGAGAATGTTAAGTAAAGCTCGAAGAAGACAGTAGGCTGGTCAGGAAAACTGGATCTAGAGATTTTCAGACATCAACTAAAAGCAAAAGTTGGTTTTAGTCTGAATGCCAGAGAAAACCATCCATACATTTTTTTTAGCCATCTTTAAATGTCGAAAAGATTCTGTTTCACATTTTGTTCTTCCATGTCAGCGCACAGACGGACAGAGAAACAGACAATATGCACATTTGTCACAGATAAAAAGCAAACATACTCCAGGCTGACATGTTTTTTTTTAGCTGAGTAGCTACGCTATTCAAGCAGAATAAACTGAGTTGGTTAGTCAAATCTGGGCCAGGCTGCAGGCATGTTAGGCCATCTGAAAAAAGGAGCCAATTCAAACAAATACAACATTATCTTAACGAGGTAGTAAGACTGGGTCAGAAAAACTGGAAATACATTTGGAAATCCACAGAGTTCTTAAAAGTTTTCCACCTCTTCAAAACTCAAAGTTCTAAGTTTTCTCGACGCAAATTCTCTCAGATTTAAGTTGTTTTTTTGTTCATTTTTGGATGGATGGTAGGATGGATGGAAGGACATAGGCCTGACTTTGTTGTACTTTGTAACCTCCACTCAGTGAATGCAAACTAATGTTGCAACACTAAGTTCTTCGAATGATATTAAATTAAAGCGATCAAATCAGTGTATTGATAAGTCTATTTCCCCTCAGAGCTGTGTCGGCATCATCCGACTGTCCAAGCGCCTTTTGCCTGCTTGTTTTTACCAGCTCTACCACTGCTGAATGTAGAAGTTGGAGAGTAGAAAGTTACTCTGGGCGGATAGGATTTGTGGGGGAACTACTGCCCCCTACAGGTTTGCCACGTCTATGAATGTGCGTGAAAAAGCATTTATCCGGTTACGTGTGAATGGAGATTTTTTTTTTTCTTAAGGGAGCGGAGGAAAATATTCGTCAAAAAAAAAAAAAACGGCCACGTGTGTACATGGCCTTAGTTAAGGCTGCGGGGGCAAGCACCCTGCAGCCGCTCACCTGGAGGTTGACGTCAGCTGAATGTTCAGTCAGCACTCGCACCACGTCAGTGAAGCCCTTGTTTACAGCAATGTGGAGAGCTGTACACATGGAGTTGTTCAGTACGTTGACATTCGCCCCTTTGCTCAGCAGCAGCCGTGCGATCTCAGCCTGGTTACTGAAGCAAAACAAATCATTACAGCTAAATGACACAGTCTTTCGATTTACAAGTCTTTATATGTTATTAAATACTGTCTGATTCAGGCCATGTGCTGTACGATACTCCCATCACAGCAGATTAATACAAGATTAATGCATGTGAATAACTTTTCTGTCCTTGCCCAGTAAAAACATTCACACAAATGAATTCAAGATTAGAACACGGGTGCGCACTCACCCAAAGGCAGTGTAGTGTAAAGCAGTGTCTCCGTCTTCATCTTTGACCTCGACAGAGCAGTTGGCCAGCAGCAGGGCCTTCACCACCTCCGTGTGGCCTTGGTGAGCGGCGACCTGCAGAGCCGTCTTGCCTTGGTTCTTGATATCCACCTGGCAGGAACACAGACACAGTTGGAGATTCATCCGAATGCAGTAAAAGCAGCTCGCACCACCGGAGCTGATCGGTCAAGAGACTGGCAGGAAATAATCTATCTACGAACAGGCATGCTCATCAGACGCGTGCGGGAGATAATCCCAATCCGACAGTGCTGTCATAGCAGAACGGAACTGAAGGAGCTCAACAAACACAGTGGCTCGCAAAAGCGTTCGTGCCCTTTAAACCTTTCTTCCTCATTTCACCTTAAAACCACAAAACTTCTAAGTGCTTTATAGAGCTTTGAGGCAACAGAAGAAAATACAAATCAGTATACATACAAAGGTTTGACATGAACTTGTTGAGCTGTTGTTTGCAGGCGGAGAGGTGTATACAGGGTGATGGTTAGTGTTAGCTTTGATGCACACAAAACATTTTGTATGCAGGGCACAAATGATAGCATTTCCCTTCTCATCAGATCAGTCTCCTGCTTGGCTTGTTGCAAACAGCAAATGGGGCATCTTACAGCACTTCTCTAACTAAGGCTTTCTTCCCGTCAACCACCTGAGCACTGGATCTCTGCAGCTCCTCCAAAACATTCTCTGATTATTCATCTCCTTTCTCGGCCCGTCAGTTTAGCTCAATCGCCACGTCTATCCTCCACGTTTTGGGTGCAGGATCAAACAGAGCTCCTGACCAGCCCTTCTCTCTTCTTTGGTTTCCATGAGGCTTCTTGTTCTCTAATGTTCTCTAGCAAACCTCTGAGGCCTTCACAGAACAGCTGGGTTTATACAGAAAATAAATTAAACAGAGGTGAATACTGATCACTTATTAGATGCTTTCATTTCAGGAAAGGGGGGGGTGCACAAAATCACTTACCTTTATGCACCATATTGTGTTGGACTACCACAATAAATCTCAATATATTAAACTGATATTACGTGAATTTAACGTGACAAAATGTTAATTTGATGGCTGTCAATACTTTTTCAAGGCACCGTATATTGATAATCGTTTAAAAGAGTTTCCATAGCATATAAAAAACCAGGAGTGATTTAATCGTTTGTTGACAGGAGCAAGTGTAAAGCTGCATCTTGTGTAAAGTTATGACAAAAAAAACACAATCACTAACCAAATGCAAGTTGGATTCCAAACCAAAACCAAAACATAAAGTTTTAACAAGACTAATCAGGAATGTTTAAACTTTTCCTGAATTATCCCAGAGTATTGGGAGTTGCAATTAAACATGCCTATGCAAATTTTGATCAGCATGGGTTTTTTTGGGGATACATTTCTTACATGTTTTATAGAAAACGTCAATTTCTTGACAACACCATAAAAAAAGGCCTTAAATTATACTTCCCTTTTATGTTTTTGACAAGTTTGGGCTTTATTTTTTTAATTAGTGCACATACTGGAAAAAGCTATTATTGGAAAAAGCTAAAAAAAAAATGTAATTGTTAACATAATTACATAGATTGAATAAAAAGTAAACATGAGCATTTTGACCTTTAAAAAATATTATGAAAATTAAAAAAAAGGACCAAAACAGTGTGCTGTTTAGAACAATGGGTTTATTTTGGTTTTACTTGAGGGTAGAAACATGAGGCGCAGACCTGGAGCCATTCTTTCAGCTAACAATCTGCGACCTACTCGGGCTTTAAGGGCAAAATAACCCCAAAGAAGATTAGAATGGGCAGGCAAAGTAGGCAGATTCCAGAGAGCTACAGCAGGCGGATACAGGCTGCCACTCAACAATCACTGCTTTATGTCATGGAAGAATTCACAGGGGGGGCTCTTTAATCACCAGATGGCTGGATTGTGCAATAGATAACTTCAGCATTCCTTCCCCTGGTAAATAACTACTAAAAGGAAGACGTACTGAAACAAGCCGCTTTAACTTCTTATGCTTATGTGCTATTATTAGAAAGAAATATATCCAGAAAGTATGAACAGCCTTTCACTTTTTCCAGATTTTGTTATATTTATGAATACATTTTTTTCCCCTTTTAACTCTTCACACAACATCCTTTTTATCGAATTATGAAAAAAATAGGATTAATTTTTTTCTTTTGGTTTATACAAGGTCTAACAGCTGACAACACATATCAGAGCAGAAACAAAGTAATGAGGTCACAGCAAACTGCCAAAGAATGGAGTATGGCAAAGCATAAATCTAGAGGAGAGGCCAAAGAAAAATTCAGCAACACTATACATCTTAAAAAACACTTTGGTTTTCATTATTTTGAAATGAAGATTAGAACTAGGGGTTGACGGTATACCGAACATTTACCGATAACGAAATTTATGAGTTACCAACGTCATTTAGCCCATGTCAGTAAATGTATTTATTTTTTTGTTTTGTTTATTTTTGTTACCTTTGCTCAAGCTGCACACCTGTGCTGCATTCAAGGAACGTTTCGAAACATATGGTGAGTTCAACAACACAGAAATTTGCAGCGAAGAGAAGGCGTGTCGCACTAACTTTGTCAGGATACTTCTGCACCAACTCCCGTACTTTGCTGGCGCTGCCGTGGGCTGCCTCAATGACAAGGCGGCTGGGGTTGTCCTGCTCTGTGGACTGAGACAGCAGCTTCTCCAGCACGGAGATGACCGTACCTGAAGGGGCGGCACAAGAAAGATGGAAAGAAGTTAGCTTCTTTAATCCGAAGCTGACCAAAAAGGACGTTTGTTTAGTGGTAGTGGTGGTGGGGGCAAAATATGAAAGCTGCAATTGTTAATGAATTTGTCAGAAGTGAAAAAAACTAAACAAAACACAGGAATGAGTCAAAATGTCCTTCCATGCAGAGTGAATCTGACCACACACACATGCACACGCAGCCACATGTTATCACCCTTCCATCCACTGAGGTGAACATAAACACAGTATGTTGTGATTAAGAGGCTGCTGAGAACTTCTGACATGATGACAAATGTCTGCTGAGCTGCCAAAGCGTCTCGCTGTCAGCCCGCTGGACCATGACGTGCTACAGCGAAGAGACCACTTAAACAAACAGACACCTTGTTCGCACATTAAAGGGGGGGGGGAGAAAAAGTAAGGCCCTTATTGGCAGCGTAGCAGCCTGCATGAGGAAGCATGCAAAGCAGAGACAGAGGTAGAAGGCGGGTTGGAGAGTGAAAAATGAAGGCGAAGCTGCAGCGCTTGAGTTGAGCCCCCTGGTCCCTGCAGAGGCCTTACTTCCAGATTCGTTGGGGTTCTCGGCCGTCATGAGGTTTGCATCGACCTCTGCAGGCTGGGCCGCAAGGCACGCTGGGTTGAACGTCCACGTCTGACCTCCGAATGCCACCCGTAGGTCGCCGTCAGCATACACTTTCAGCACCTTTCCCACCTGGCCAAGCACCTACAGAAATAGCAGTAAGTTAACAAGGCCACAAAAAACTAAATCCTACAGAACTGACTTAAGTGAACACTCCCTCAATATTTTAGGCAACCAAGCAGACAAAAACTTAAATATGGATTTTCATTTTTAATTCGGATACATACTAATATACATACATATATACATACTTATACATACTAATGTTTTTCCCAGTCACTGACCTAAGAGCTACTAAGTTACAACCAGCAACAACCTTCCATGTAGACACTGTAACTAAAGAATGAAAACCAAAAGCTAGCTTTTTCAGAATCAAGATTAACAAAGCAGAGTCCGCGGAATAGGAGAGACAGAAGAAGGTATTTAAGAGGAATTGCATTTTAGTGACATTTCAAGACTCATTTGTGTTTTACTCGCGCAGCAGTGAGATAAGGACAGAGTGTGACTTTCAGGAGATAACAGGTAGGCTGAAGGTATTACAGCAAAGGTAATCTGTTTGTCAAAGAACATGTCAGATGTTGAAATGTTGGTAGGATTTTGGAAATCTTAAAGAGTTTGTTCTTTTTTTTCAGGAATAAAATATGGTGTTTTGGTGATGCTAGCTACGCTAACCTCAGAAGTCTCTAACAAAAGATGCCAACAGTTTAAAATGTCACTTATTTTAAAATAGAAATGTTGCGTTTTGCAGCATTTAACTGATCCCCATATAAATAAGTAAAGCAGAAATGCTAGATATATATATTTTCAACACTGTTTTTACAGTTATAGTTTAGAAGGGAAAAAAAATCACTATTTATATATCGGCCACAAAATTATGATTGTTGCCTTTCAGTAGTATGAATGAGGTAAGTCAGTTATAGGGAAATAATAAAGTTCTAGGTTTATAAAGATAATTAAGACTTTCACACATATACTGTATGTACTGATCCAACTGAAACCTTTTTGCATCAGAATATGGGCCTTTCAACAAATCCAAGAGAATTTGTTTAATCCTTAGCACATAGGTTCACTAGACCAAAAATCTACAAAATGTAAAACAAATGTAGCATACAGGAGTCATGCTGTCTGTCCACTCCCCATGGCCAGCCTGAAGTCTCTTCACAGTTTCCAGCTCGTCCAGTACTTTAACCAGCTCACCAACTCCAAAGGTGTTCACCTGTCGGAAGGAAAAGGTTGTGGGGGGGGACACACATTAATAATTGATATGTAAAGGTGAAATAAAAAGAAAAATCATTGAGAGATGTTCTGGTTTCCTTTAATTTGGTACCTTGGTGAGAGCTCCTGGGTGGAAAGTCCAGCGGATGTTGTTGCTGTACTGGACCCGGACGTCTCCTCTGTCAGTTATTCTATGAACAGTCCCGATCCGACAAATGTACTGCAAACACAAACAAGTTGTGTCACTCTGGGTCCCGCCCCCTCCCCCACCGTCTGTGATGTTCTGACCTTAACGTTGCCTTTGGCAGCTGCAACTGAAAATCTGGATGCTCTGTTTAACTTCATTTTATCCGAGCATCCATCTGAGCCACTTATATAAAGACTTTGTGAGCCAAGCAGACCCACATGCTGGGGTTGTGATTGCATTCTAACTGCATAATATGTGCACAGGACAAACTGATTGGAACCCAAAGGGAAGTACATTTTGTACTTTATGTTGCATGAAACCCAATTAGAGTTAGGTAAAGCTCCCTGATCTCATTAAGTGAATGTTTCTTCTCACTGAAGTCGTGGTTCTCATACCTCTGCCATTTTGGGGTTCCATCCTCCGTGACCTTCCTGCATCTGTCGCAAGATGTCCACCTCCAACAGACATTTGACTTTGTCTCCCTGCTGAAAAGAGTGGCCATCAGCGCTCTCCTGCCGCTGGAGTTCTGCATGCTCCCCTGGGTGGCGAGGAATCAGCAAAAACATTCTATTAATACTCGTCAGGGTTTAGTGGAGAAAAATATTTATTTCATTTATAAAGAAAAAACATTTAAAATAATATTATTTTGAATAGTATCGCTTTAAGTCTAGGGCTGCACAGTGGCACGGTTGGTAGCACTGTTCCCTCACCAAGACCAATTAACCTAATAGACATGTTAGAAGGTCCTGGGTTCAAATCCCAGGTTTAGGTAAGGTAAGGTTGATTGGTCTTTCTAAAGTGCCCTTAAGTGTAACTGAATCCCATGAAAAAGCATTATCCTGCCCCCAGGCAACATTTGAAATATTCTACCAATGTGGGCAGGGCCAGGAAGCATGGAGGGGGGATGGCCAAGTGTGGAGCACAAGCAGGGAGGCGGGAAGAGTTGGGGTGCAGTGGGGTGTCAGAGTCACGACTGATCCAACTTGAGCTGATACGGTGTTTGGCCGCTGAGCTCCATAAAGGCTCTCTTTACCGGAGAAATCATGATGTCTCTTCACCGCCGTCCACCAGAGGTAAAGGGAGGCTTTATGGAGCCCAGCAGCCAAATGCCATATCAGTTCATGCCGTTGGCTCGTCCTGCCTGAAGCAAGAGCTGCTGCTGAGAGAGACAGGATCGGTCGAGCCTCTGAGTGGTAACGCTAACGGAGGCTAATGTTCAAAACACGCCCCATAGCTCTCCAGCCATAGGCTGCTGTAAATCCAGTCTGTTTGCTATAACTAGTTCCACATTTTTCGGTTCAAACCGCCTCGCCATCGTGGTCCTCCATAGTGCGATATACGGATTTCAGTTTTTCCTGTTTCTCTTAGCGGTTTGCTCGTTGCACACAAGATACACATTCCAACTCACCACAGGGCAGGGATAGTGTGTCAGAGAGAGGGAGGGCGTCTCTGTGATACCGTGCCTAAAAAAAATGTACTACTCTTAACCAATCAAAAAATTAAAATGCAGTACCACACAATGACCATGAGTGGCAGCATTAAGATGTTTTTAAGACCAAAAAATTTAGAATTTAACAAGTTTACACTAAAATGTCAAAAACACGCCCTGAAACAGAAATAATTAATTGGTAAAGACCCATTTAAACAGTTTATAAGCAACAAAAAAAAGTTGTTTCGGGGTTTAGTTACTCTTTAAGTATGAGTTTATAAATGCATTGTTGTTTGTTCTGTGTGCCTCTAAGTTGCCCTGTGATGGACTGGCGACCTGTCCGGGGTGCACTCTGCCTCGAGCCAAATCATGTTGGTCTATCCATCACATAAAATCCCAATCAAATGACAAACTGTGGAAAAAAAGTATGACTACCTATGGGAGTTACTGTAACAGAAACTATATAAAGAACTGCCATGCTTACCAAGCTTGGGTAGGTGATCTTTGTAGTAGAAGCCTCCCTGGCCGTCCGACACGTACTTTAGGTCAACCTTGCCTTTGTGGCCCATTCGGTAGACATTGGTGGTGCCATTGGACCAGGTGACACTGGCCACGCTGCGGCCAGACTCTGTGTCCCAGCCACGAATGTCCACCACTTTCCCAACCTTACCCTCCCCACCTAAACACACAAATACATTACAAAAAACACACACACAGAAGAGATATGCAAGAAGCAGTGCTGTATAAGTTTGTGAATAATAAGACCAAAATCAGAAAAAAATGGTGAACTCCAAATAACAGAGGGAGGGGGTTTGCTTTGAAGAACAGAAACGTGCAACAGATACAGTGTCAAATGTAGAAATATTTTTCATGATGTCTTATTCAAACCATTTAAAGCCTTCGGTTGTCTTGTTTCTAACCAACTCCAACTAAATCAGTGAGCTAGATAAGAACCAGGTTGAAAAAAGGTGAATCCGAGCATGCTCAGAAAAGCCCATATGCACTGGCTGCATATACCATTTAAGCCTGATGAGTGAGTTAACCCCAAACCCCAGGGCAGAAACCAAAAGGACATTTTGACTCATTCACACTCAGACAAGCAAACAAAAACACTTTGTCTTTCTATCAAGGGAACATTCCCAAGCTTCCATTTAGCCCACCGTTGTGGAAGATCGTTTTCACTTCACAGTTTAATCACTTCTAAGCACAACTGAGAGCAAGCTGTATTTATCTGAAAGAGGGAAAATTAAAGACACAAAGTCAGAATCTGGAGAAACATGCAAGTGCAGATGTACACAGACAGCAACTAACACACAAATAACTGCACCATAGAGTTTAAGTGATGGAAGCTTTTGCTTTCACAAATAGGATTGGAAAAGAAGAAAAAAAAAAACTGCAGAGAGCATGTCACAAAACAAGGACTCAAAGACAGACACAAACGGACTGGAGTATCTGTGGGACAGACTCAGATGACTCACTGGCAGCATTAGTGCACACAGACGCACACAAATGCGACATTTCTCAAGTTATTGAGGCATGAGGTTAGAATGTTAGAATGACATTCTTATTGCGATGAATTGTGAACACGGACAGTTCTATGTTTAAAGAGAAAGAACCCAAAAAAAGATAGTTATTTCTGAATAAAAAGAATCAGGTTAGTGTCTCCGACACACAGAAACACACCACTCACCGTCTTGGTTCCCCCAGTCCCAGTCTGGTCCACGGACTACTTTGACTCCTTGGAAGATTCCTTTGAGGATGATGCGTGGGAGGTTCTGCCTCGGTGTCAGGGTCACTCTGTGACAGAAGCACGAGGATGGGGGGGTGAACTAACACCGGAACAAATCATTGAAACTACTGTTTTTGGGGTTGTTGTTTTTTTTTTACAACAACTACGATCTTACTAGATACTGAGTATACAGTACCATGTAAAACCACAGGAACAGACATTTAAGAATGGCGGAACAACAAGGCCTACAGTCTTACACTGTAAAAAGAAGGTAATGAACAAATTCCTGTCGTTGACACTGCATTGTTAGATAAAGGATGCAGCTTCATTTTGACTTCAAAACCCAATATGGCTTGTGTTTATAAAAAACTTGGGGATGCCTCTAGCATGAAACAGAATAACCAAAAAAGTTTTTGCAATTTTGTTGCAAAAACTTTTTGTTGCAAAAACACAATTGCTATTGTGTGAAACATTCTAATAAAACTCATTTTTTGGAGCCTGTGCGATAACAAGTGTTCAATAAAAGCTAAAAAAACAAAAGAACATAATACTTTGTTACACGTAAATATTTCTAGCATATAACACATTAATTAGCTAATGCTAGAGATACATGAGCATGTAACTGGAACACAGCAAGTGAGACTTTGATTTCAGTCTGAAACTTGTCGTCAGCGGCACTTCCCCTTTAAATTGTTTTAGTTTGAAGGCCCTCAACATTTTGGCTGTTGGTGCCTCTTCTGTGGTTCTCTAATTTCTACATTAAACATTGTATTGTAATAACTGTTCTTGTAAAGTGCCTTGAGATGACACCTGTTGTGAAACGGCGCTATATAAATAAACTGAATTGAATTGAAAGAGCCGCTAATAAGACAGCGGATGGCTTTAAACATTTCTGCCGTTTACAACATTAGAATCCTACAGCTGAAATTTCTGCCACAGAAAGTACAGACTGGATAGATCTTAAAGTAACGCAGCGCTTCCCTTCGTCGCACATATTGCCATGCACGGTCAGTCAGCTGTCTGAAAGAAAGCAGATATTTTTTTGTCTGCACTTATGGGAAAAGACAATCTGTTTGGAAATATTTAGCAGTCAGTGTTGAACAGAAAGAACCACCACCGCATTAGATAATGTAAGAAGTTTATATTAATATAAGGGGTTAAACACCCTGATATGAAATTTTTACTCAGGTTTATCATACTAAAAGAATTTAACACGATGTATGCCGAATGATAAATGCTCCAAAAGTCAGAAACTACAGTAACACACACAAATGTTGCAAATGCTGCACTGAAAATGTATTCCACTAAGATTATAACATGAATTATGACAATGGCACCACAAACAAAACAGGTGTTTCTATTTGGTTATGCTGGCAAAACATGACAAGCATAATATTGAATCTACTGACCCATGATGACAAAATGGCATCTCTGCTTTCAGAAACAAACAAATAATAACAAAATGTCTGTGCACACATCTTTTTGGGGCCGAGTAAAATCTGTTTATTGCAAGTATTGAAAAATAAGTGAAACATAAATTCAATACCATTCATCCAGATTAAAATAGCCACATTTTTTTTCTTTTATTGGCTCTCATTAGTGATTGGCAGATCAGACACAGAAACATATAAATACATATAAGAAAGTTTTGACCTAATCATTAAATGAATCAAAACTAAGAGGTCCCCTAATGTTAGGTCTATCAACATATCAATTAACAGCTTGAACGTTAATATATACCGATAAAGGTTAAGAAGAAATGCTTTAATACATAACTGAAGATGCTTATGCAATTACTTTCGGTTCTGTTGGATTCTAACCTCCGACATCTACTAAAAGATGTCTTACGTCGCCTTAATGTTGTATAGTCCTTCATAAAACAAATACTGATTGGTCAAAACTGAAATCGACAGGTTTGACCTCAGAAAACAAGACATTGGGACTGTAAACAAAACAAAGGCGTACCTTATTGTGAAGATTTGATCAGAACTTGTTGCAAAGGAGCTGCCTATTCCCATACTTCTCAACAGAATCCAGCGCCAGCTTCCATTTCAACCAAACACCTCTCTGACAGACACGGAAATCATTTGACATCCAACATGAAATGTGTTGTTGCTGTTGTTTTCTTTTGGTTTTTCCCCCAAAAGAACTTTTACGAGCGCTCTTTCTTGAGGCGCTTCATAGAAGTTTTCTTGACATATCAGGTCCCATTCGTCCTGAGGTCTCGCCCGACATACTCACAGGTTGTTCTGAGCTACAGCGGTAAATTGCAGCCCATTTGGCTCGTGAAGTCAACCAACTGTAAATCTCAGTGTGGGAGAGCGCTTGGACAGGTTTGTGTTAAAAATAGTGCGCGTCTGAGCAGAGGTTTTAGCCTAATCCTACACAGCAGAGCAATCAGAAAGCACATGAGGGCAAGTAAGAAACACATGCTGGCAGGTGAATATCTGCTTAAATTGGATAGATAGATAGATAGATAGATAGATAGATAGATAGATAGATAGATAGATAGATAGATAGATAGATAGATAGATAGATAGATAGATAGATAGATAGATAGATAGATAGATAGATAGATAGATAGATAGATAGATGATAGATAGATAGATAGATAGATAGATAGATAGATAGATAGATAGATAGATAGATAGATAGATAGATAGATAGATAGATAGATAGATAGATAGGATAGATAGATAGATAGATAGATAGATAGATAGATAGATAATTGATAGATAGATAGATAGATAGATAGATAGATAGATAGATAGAT